>CM074494.1:17313704-17358607 GCA_037389245.1 Oryzias sinensis
GGCTAATTCCCCGCTGACACCACTGAGCTGTCTGTCAACTAATCTGGCTCCCCACTCAAAGTCACATCCTATCCTGTCACATCTTAAGTGTATATGGGAAAAAGCGGCCAAAATCTTTAAATTCGACCCACACCTTCATCTGGCTGCAGGTATTTGGCATAATCCCAAACTCTGCATAGACAAAACAACCTTGTTCTGGAAGTCTTGGTTCCAGAAAGGAATACTTACATTAAGCGACTTATATGATACTAATACAATCAAATCATTTGAAAAGCTAAAGCAGGAATTCAATTTACCTCACCAAGATTTCTGGAGATACCTGCAGTTACGGCACTTGTTAGTAACAACTTTCGGTTCCGTCACTACAGTCCCATCAAGTTGCAACATTATAGAGGACATCAAAGTGGCATTTAGACGTGGACATGAAGCTGCAGCTTATTATAGGATGCTTTTGACAATGTCTGACACCAATACATTATCCCTCAAGACAACCTGGGAAACTGATTTAAATGTTAATTTTACAGAGGCAGAATGGAATGGGATAACTAAAAATATTAAAAAACTATCAAGGGAACTACAAGATTGGTTCAATTTAAGGTCCTACATAGAATTTACTGGACACCCAGCAGGCTGCATAAGGTGGGATTATCAAAAACATCTGCCTGTTGGAAGTGTCAGGATGCTACAGGTACCCTTCTACATATGCTCTGGGAATGCCCCAAAGTTCAGAGCTACAGGTCATCCATACATAAGGAGATGGAGAAGGTGGTTGGTCAAGACGTTCCCTTCCAGAGTAGACTTTATGTTCTAGGGGACCCCTCAGTTCTCAGTCCTGTATCATCTCCTCTCTCACAGTGGATCCAAATAACGGTAATGCTGGGTCGGAAACTGTTAGTGAGAGAATGGAAGGGCCCATCGACTCCATCCTTTACTCACTGGCAAACCTCTCTGGGTCAACTTGCAGCGCTAGAGAGGTTATCATATAGATTGCTAAACAGAATGGATGACTTCAACAGTAAATGGTCTCACTATTTTGAACACATAGGTCAATGACATCTCCAGCTCTAGAAACTAGAGATGACCTAAATTCTCTATTATGTAATGCTATATCCTTTTACCCATAACTGTCAGATTTGGCATCTATATGTGTGGTTTTTCTTTGTTTTTTCTTTTGCTGGTTTGTTTCTTTTTTGTTATGTTTTTTCTAATTTTTTGTTTTACTTGGGAGTTTTGAAGTTATGGGGTTGTTGTTTTCTGTTTTTTCCACATTGAACTGCATCTCAGTGCTGTATTCTGTTTTTGTGGAAATTGTACTTTTGTCTTTAAAAACGAATAAAGTTTAAGTCATAATAAAAAAGAAAATATCAAGATAGCAGAGCACAAACACTGCTTTGTAGACAGGAACAAAGAAAGAGCAGGTATGTCTGTCGTAGAATTGTACAAATAGTTTTAGGTATTAAATAGTCTTTGCTTGTGATCTGTAAAAGCACCTTCAAGCTCTCAGCCTTGTCTGTAAGAATGCATATTTCTGATAGAAACCGCAGTTAAAAGGTAAAAACCAACATACCAGAACTGTTTTCATCTACGGAACAAACTCCATAATATGCAAAAAAATTCCTCTGCAAACATGTTAAGATACGTTTGTCCAGAAAAGGCACTGTAAAAGATGGTTCCAATCCATAGCCTGTTTCACACAGTGGTCACACTGCAAACAACATGTTCATGTGGAGCCTCATTTTAACAAGCAGAGGAGCTCAAAAGCTTCTCATTATGTGGTTCCAGAGGGTACATCTACTTCCAGCTTAAAGGTGCAGAAACTTTCACCCCCTCTATAAAGTTTGTTTTCCCCATAACTGAAATGCCTCTCAGCTCTGCTTCAAATTTGAAGATTAAATTTAAATGGCTTGTAAAACTGAAACTACTCTCCCTTTTCAACATAAATTTAACAAATTATTTTCTAATCCGGCTGATAATATTTTATTATTAGATAAAAAATGTGTGGCTTTGCCCCCATTAAATTTGGACACAAGTTCTATTTTAAAAGTACAGGTTGCTGTGAGTTCTAGAATAAATAGGTTCTTTTAAATGAATTCCTTTTTAGCAGAAAAAGAATAAAGAAAAATATGTGACTTTACCTGTAACTTGTCTCAAACCCTAAACTTAAATATTTGGATTTTACTGCTGGACACATTGAACCACAGCTCAGATTTCAGCTCACGCGAGGAAAACAAAGACGTACATGGATCTATTTGTCTGCAAGTGGATGCGGAATGAAGTGGAGCAGGGAGCTTGTGGCACGCCGATTGGAGCTCCTATGTCACAGGTACAGGTGTTTTCCCACTGCATTTGATCTTATCTTGATTGATAACAATTTGATCAATTACTCTGAAACACAATTTTAAGCTTAATTTTCTTTATATACGTCCCCCATCATGACAAAAATGTCACAAGAATATGATACATAGTCAAAGAATTACTCCACAGTCAAAAACCATTTTAAGACAGATCATCTGCATGCATGAGGTCATGCACATCTTAAGCTGCAGGAGCACATTCATTCGATGTGGTCTGGCACCTTGAAGTAGTGTTCTCTTCTTGATTTCACTGTGCAGGGGAGATGGCAGGCAGCATGTATAGCGCTGTGTGGGTGAGCAGTGTACTGACGTCAAAGTCATGAATCAAGTGTAGGTGGGGATGTAGTATGGCAATGAGAGGTGCATAGCATGAACAATGAATATAGATATCTTTTTATTATTGGTATTAGTACATGCCGTTGTTGTACCTTTCATCCTGAAACATCCTCTCATGTGACAGCAGGTCAATGCACAGTCCCATGTTTTTGGGATCTGCACAATTCCTGGAAGCTGAAAACACATCATTAATGTTGGTTTTAATATCATGTTAATATGTGATGAATGGACTGTTAGGAGCTCCCAGACACAAAGATGTTGTGGTTTGGGTTTCTTTGTATTAGTTTTTGCTTCCGTTATGTCACTGTCATGTTTGAGTTCTGTTTCCTGCTTTGCTGCTTGAGTTTTACTTCCCTGGTTCCAATCTCTCCTGATCGTTGTCACCTGTGTCTTGTCAGTCCTGTCTGTATACAGGTCTTGTCTCTGCCTTCCTCTTGTGCTGGTCCATATCGTCTCTTCCCTGACTGTCTTCTGCCATGTTTTCATGTTTTGCCCACGGTAAGTTTAGTTTTGTTCCCCTGCTCTGCAGTGCTTTTTGTTAGTTTAAACCCCTTGCCCTGGAACGGTGTGCCACCCGTCTCTGCATTTTTGGGTCCTTCATGCTCACCAGCCCTCCCTACCTGACAGAATGGACCAGCCATACATTTTCCTGGACCCAGCAGAGCGGGGCATGCGGTTGCTGGAGACCTACTACCTGGAAGCAGAGAGGACCAGGTCATATTGGGATCTTGACCTACTCCAGTTCTCCGCTCCTGCTAACGAGAGGAGTAGTCTTGCCATGAAGGGGAGTCATCTTGCCATGAGGGGGGGTCGTTGTCGTTGCCGCTGCCCCCTTCGACTTTCCGTTCCTGTTCCAGTAGTGGTCCTGGACGCACCACAGCCCAACCCTGACTTTACCATGCCAATTCTAGACTGCATGCCTGACCCGCCTGCCCTCTTGGCCATTTACTCGACTGACTCTGATGACTGGCCTGACCCGCCAGCCGGCTGCTGGCTGACACCTGACTTTACCATGCAGTCCCCAGACTTCATGCCTGACCCGCCAGCTGACTCCATGCCTGACCCACCAGCTGACTCCATGCCCGACCCGCCGGAGCTCGACGACTGGCCCGACCCACCGGAGCTCGACAACTGGCCCGACCCGCCAGAGCTCGAAGTCTGGCCGAACCCTCACTTTGCCATGCCTGACCCATCAGGCAACTACTGGCCTGACCCGCTGGCCGATGGCTGGCCTGACCAGTCAGCTGACTATTGGCTTGACCCGCCTGCCCCAGACTTTATGCCTGACCCCCCTGCCCAATGGACTGCTGAACCAACTGACCCCAATGACTGGCTCAACCCGCAGGCGCCCGACTTCCGGCCCGACCTGCTTGCGCACCCTGACACGCTGGCCCTGAACTCTATGCCTGACCCAACACCGCCAACGTACCCTGATTTGGCCCCGCTAGCCACAGACTTTATGCCAGACCGGCCTCGTCTGACTCGCCGGACAGCGCGGCCTCCCGACCGTCGTCTGGAACCGCCATGTCTGCCACGCCAGACAGCACAGCCTTCCGGCTGTCCTCTGGAACCACCACGTCTGCCACGCCGGACAGCGCAGCCTTTTCGGCCGTCCTCAGGACTCACCATACAGGACTGTACAGCCTCCCAGCCGTCCTCCAAACTCATCATCTCTGCCTTGCTGGTGTGCCCACCCTGTGGCTCTGCACACAAATTCTTCCTCCGGGCCCCCTCCTACTTGGCTGACTTTTTGGAACCTCAGTGCGGTTCCTTGAGGGGGGGGGGGTACTATCATGGTTTGGGTTTCTTTGTATTATTTTGGCATCCATTATGTCATTGTCATGTTTGAGTTCTGTTTCCTGCTTTGTTTTGAAGATTTCCTGCATTTTGGGTCCTTCATGCTCACCAGCCCTCCCTACCTGAAAGAAGAGACGCCTCTTCTAATTTATCATGTGTGTAATTGCATATTTGGGAGACCAGAACAAAAGTTATTCTCAACCGGGAAATGACTTACAGCCATTCTGTTTTTGAGAACATAATTACTGATCTCAGGGGGGGGGCAGTTTGAATGCAGAATAATTACTCAGTCTCCTGGGACGTTTTTGATATTTAGTAGTTAATTTGTCTATTGGTTTATGGATGTTGATTGCTCGCTCTCCTGATTGGAATGCTCTGGATCAACAGTGGTCTCCCTCACTCAGGGTGCATGGCTCCCTTCCCCGGGGGTGTTGGGTCTGGAGAGTCTCCCCCCCAGTGTGCTAAAATCTTAACCCCCCACTTGCATGTGCACCCTGTCACACTGCTTCCTGTCTGTTATATCCCTCACTCCTAACCCATAGTATAGTGAAGGATGCATTAGATCGGTCAGTTATAAAAGTTCGTCCTTGAGTGAGAATTTTGTTCAAATTCAAATTACTTTTATTTATAAAGCACCTTTCATGTCAAACAGACAGCTCAAGATGCTTTCCATAAAAAAACAAACAAGAATACAATAAAACCAATCCCCACACATGTAATAAAATAATTAAATAAGCCCCTCATAATAAAATACACAAAAACAAGCACAAGTAAAAGAGAAATGACAGTGCCTAAGAAAAGAGAACCCAGAAGGCGCTGTCCGCCCTGTCCTCCTGTTGGCCGGGGTGTCAGCATCTATGCAGCACAAGCACAACTCATCCCCAGCACCTCCCGCCCCAGAGACCCCCAACCCCCAGGCCCAGTGCACCCAACATGGGCACACCAGGCCCAGCAGCCTGGAGGAGCCGGAACAAGAGATGCCAGAGGACAAGCATGGCTAGAATCTCTGGGAGCCCGAACACTAACACCCCAGCCAAGGGTGAGAAAACACTCGTAAACAGTCTAAAATGTAAAAGTAATAAAATAAGAAAGTTAAAATATGAATACAGGTAAAATAGGAAAATATTAATTAAAATAAGATGAGGTGATTTAGTGCAAAAAAAAGTCTAAAATATAAATTAGAACAAGTTAAGATATAAAAGGACTAAAAGGCATTAAACAAATAAATATGTGATAAAATAGCATATAAAATATAAGAGTAAAGATACCACATATAAGATCTAATTAAAAGCTGAGTTAAATAGATGAGTCTTTAATTTCTTTTTAAAAACCTCAATAGTGGATGAGGTCCTCACATCCTCAGGCAGGCTGTTCCACAGACGAGGTCCATAGTGTCTGAATGAGGCCTCGCCGTGGTTTTTTGTCCTGACCCTAGGGACCCTCAGCAAGCCCGCCCCTGAGGATCTAAGGGCTATGGGAGGTTCATAATCTAAAAGCAAATCTGATATAAAAGAAGGACCAAAGCCATGGACACTCTTAATGACTATTAAAAGAATCTTAAAATCAATCCTGAAGCAGACAGCGAGCCAGTGCAAAGATTTTAAGATCGGTGTAATGTGCTCCCTCTTCCTGGTTCTCATTAAAAGGCGTGCAGCAGAGATCTGGACTAGCTGCAGGCGGTTAAGAGTTGTTTTCTTTACCCCAGAAAAGAGGGCATTACAGTAATCTAATCTTGATGAAATAAAAGCAGGAATTAAGATTTCAGCACTGGCTCTAGGGTCTCACTCGGGCGATATTTCTGAGATGGTAAAATGCAGTCTTAGTTACTTGATTGACGTGTTTTTCAAAGCTAAGATATGCATCTAAAATCAAACCGAGGTTCCTTACTGTATCACATATCTTCGTAAAGTGGGTTGACAGATAAAATTGGACCCTATCTCTCTCAGCTTCAGAACCTATAACCAAGACTTCAGTCTTGTTCTGATTGAGCTGCAAAAAGTTCTCTCCCATCCACATTTTAATATCTAAAATACAGTTTAAAAGGCTATCCAGGGGTCCAGTGTCATCAGGAGACACAGCTACATACGTACATCTACATTCTTAGATGTAACATTTTTCTTTCTACCTGATCCAGCATAAATGTTGTAAATCTTCACTAGACGCCACACACTGCACGTTGGCACACACACAACCAATACACTACATACAGAAAGACTCCAGGGTAAGGGGGCCTGCCACCCCACTGGAGACCCCCCATTTTACCTGCAGCACACACACTGCACACCCACACCACAATACATAAGTGGGATTGGGGAGGGGTGGCCGGTCTTCACCCGCCTGGGTCCTCTCAGAGAAGTCTGGCTGGTCGGGATTCTGTTTGCCGGTGCAGTGGCTGGGCGTCGGCCGGCGTTATTGTGTGGTAACGGGGCAACCAGAAGTGTGTGCGTGTGTGTGTAAGAGAGCTGGGGACTCACTCTCCCCTTTTGCAGAGTGGGGAGGGCTGGAGGGCTGTGGTTGCATCCAGATCTTTGGGCTGCTTGGGTTGGGCGCCGGGCCTGGCCTGCAGTGACGAGGCTAATGGTTGCCACCCGGTACCGCGAGATTCCACTGATCAGATTTTCACTCTAGGATGTAGTATTTGTCTTTTCCAGCAGGTCTGGTATAAATGTTATGAAGCTTAAAATCATAACCTATTTACAGTAAATTAATAAATGTGAGAAAGCAGCTCAGAATTACTTCAGTTTTTAAAAAACTTTTATCCCTTTCTTTTCCCTTTGTAATATAACTTTTTTTTTAAACGCCCCACTCACCCTTCCGCAAGTTGTTTCTCACCCAAGCTTGTGTCCTCTACCAGAGGCCTGGGAGCTCGAGGGTACTGCGCAGTATCTTAGCTGTTCCTAGCCTTCGCTTTTCTGGACTGGGATCTGCTGTAACTAGTCCTCCAGCTTGGGGGTTACTGCCCCGAGTGCTCCAATTACCACAGGCACCACTGTCATCTTCCCTTTTCCAGTTCTTCTCTGAGTCTCTGGTATTTCTCCAGTTTTTCCTGATGTTCCCATCGATTGGCACTGCCACATCCACCACAACAGCTTTTATTCTTTCGAACTGCCTCTATGGAAAAATCTATTCAAACAAACAACAAACAAACCTTTATTTAATTCTAATTAAAACACGGGAATGTGCCCCACTCTGGAGATCATGGACAAAATTTTGCAAAGGGTTTTAGCAAATAGATGTGTTTCGCGAAGCTGCGGTATGCTGCCTTAAGTACTTTACTTATGTAATGAAGAAATGATGATGAAAGGAAACAGACCGCATCTCATCACCTTTAGTTTCTCATTGTCGACTGTGGTGTTGCATGTTTTCAGATGCATCAGTTTCTATGTTGCTGAATGTAAGCAACCAAACCCCTTAATAGATGTTTGTTATGCTTTAATAATTAGTGCCCATCATTACATAGAAATAGGGAATGCAGAGAATATACTCTGTTATCACTGCTTTGGTTTTTCACAGCTTGTGTGCATCACATACTGCATTTTAATTCCAGTTAAGTCCCAGTCTCCCATAGCTCATATAACCAGTGCTGATGTGATGTCTCATTTTCCTGTAAACTAAAAAAGGATCATCTTTGATTTTCCTTTTTTCCCCCAACAGTGGCTAAAGTGGAGTGGAGTGGAGTGATCTTTTTTTTTTGCATGTCACAGGTTTTCTGCCCTTGAGATTTCAACAGTTTTTGCAGGTATGCAGCTGTGCATACTTTCTGCAACTGAAAATTATTGTCTGACTTGACATGTTGCAGCGCACCCTGAGCCCTGACACAGATTATATAAACACAGTGCAGCAGATGTGTCCTGGGGGATTATAATTATCGTAAAATCACACAAATTAAAAGCTTGTTATGCAAAAATGACTGGAGCCTCTGTTTTTTTCTCTCTGTGTGTCTCATACAGGTCATTAATGCTAATGAAATGAAGCTTTTGAGGCACTCACGCTGACTGTGATGGTGGATGTCTGAGATCAGTGTGGGTTAGTCAGAGCTGTTAGTCTGATCCCAACTCTGACTCAAGAAATAAATGGAAGTAATTCAAAGCTGGTTTCTCACATTTAGTAAACAAAAGACTATTTTTTTTGTAATCCAACTCTCATCTTTCTGCATTCATAATTCCATTTCCAATAACGTATTTCCTTTCAATGACATTTATGTGCAGGTCAGTTGTAAATTGGTTGTCATGGACACCCAACATCTGATAACAAAGACTTGAATGCTTCAAAGATTTCTTCTTTGGATCAGGTTGAATTCATATTTGTCTTATTCCATTTTATAATTAAACATTTGAAAAATTTGATTCACAATATTTCTTTCCGTTTAACTCTGTTCTTATTTTCCTGGGGCATAACCTCCCTGCTCCACCGCTACGCTTCTCAGCTCTCAGCACTGCACTGCACTGCACTCCGGATTTATAAGATGTCCACATTTCTTCAAAGCTTAATGGAAGTTGTGAAAATTTGCTTTGGTCTTAATGCAGTTAAACAGCAAAACAGCCCACTTAGAGTTCAAAATACTAACTGCAAACTGAGCTAGAGTGCAGTTTGGGAAGCACATCCTGATCCTTTCTTTATGAGTAGTCTCCCCATGAATCAAAGAAATGCCAAAGTAACAGATGACTGACGTTCCTTTGGGCAATATTTTATATTAACTTCACAATAATAAAACACAAGCGTTTGTGCATTCCTCTTTACTTTTATCTATTTTTTATTTATTTTTGAAGAGTTTACAACTGCTGTGATGTATTGCTAAAAACTTGCAGCATAGTAGGATTCTTTTTTTCACAGCAGGGGTTGAACATGCAGCTCCTGAAGAAGTCAGATCAATTGTGAAGACTTTAAGACTTTGCAGTCCTTGGATTGGACATTAAAGACTTAAGCCTTAATCACATGGACCCCTACGGAGTACCGACCTGTACGAATGCTGCCGGTTTTTGGGTTATCCGGGCCCGTGGGAGGTTGTAGACAAATGTGGTTGCATCTTAAGGAGAGCACAGGTATTTCTCGCAGCTCCCTTGAGCCTCAGTGGAGAAAAGCAAACAAGGCATCCAATCTATACACTGGTAAGAAACAAATATGCCCCAAAGTACTGAGGCATCTTTTTTTGTAATCAGTAAAAAGCTAGAGCAATGTTCAATGTCTCTTGCAATTTCTCTGAGGAAAATCTTCCTTGTGAGCTTCTAGCAGACCATGGAACGAGTTTTACATCAATTTTAGGCCTGAGGAAGGAAGCTGATTTGATGCTTTCACTTGGTACTAAACTATTCATGAGTGGTTGAATTTGTATTAACTTCAGGTACCTGAACCCTGTGCCAGAGGTTGACTGCAGCATATTTTGATGTTGTTATTTTTAACAGCACCTGACAGGAGCACCTGAAGTATGTGAAAGGGATACTGTGGTATATTCAGGCTGCTGAGCAACCTGTCAATCCATCTAATTTTGTTTCCACCAAACCTGACACTGATTTTCTGGTCTGCATTTCTTTAAAAATGGGATGATGAAATCAGTTGACAAGGTTTGTGCTGGCAAGTTTTGGTTAACACCAATAGCAAAGAAACACTGGGGAGTTTTTAGGGGTATGACAGGAATTTTCTGTTAATGTGTTCCATTTTTTCCTGCCAATAGCATCCTAATTGGTAAAGGAGGGGCCTTAGCCATTTAAGGTGGACAGAGGAGACAAAGGCAGGCTTTACACAAATCTAGCATTAGATACATTCCAGTAAAGAGGATTATTTTTTAAATTGTTGTTACAGGTCTCAAAACAGTTGGCACAGGTCACATTCACCACAGGAAAAAACATCACAGTTTATGGTGTTTCTGATGATGGACTTTGGTCCAAATCTGAGGACAGTTTCTGACTGTTTCTAGCTGATGAAGAGTTATTCCTCCCTCTGACATATTTTCCTTTGGTGGAGCTCCAAATACTCAAAAACATATCTCTGTCGAATAAATCAAAGAAATTGTCAAATAAAGTGGATCTTTATTTTTTACTAAGCGTTCCATAAATATAACCAAATCATGCCTTTGTGTTGTATAATTCCTGCCTCTCTTGTATAATCAACCCAGTGCATTTAGTCTGGATTGTTACCAATTTAGAGACTTTGTCCCATTTCTCATTTTCTGGATCGCTTAGAGACTGTATTAAAAAAAAAAAGGAAATACTTGGCGACAGATCAAGTTTTGGACTTTAAACAGCTGACGCCAAAGCATGATGCCCTTGCAGTTGGTTTCACATGCAGTATGTTATCTGATGGTTTTTAGCATTTGCAGAATTAAATTTGTGCACATCTTTTCTGCTTTCATAAACTCAAAGGTGTTCATTTAAAGTGTTTTTCGTGAACTGAACCCAAAGCTACTCTAACATGCTTCATGCCTTCAGTTTCTTTTGAGTCAGTGTAAAATTACGTTGGACAGAATAACTAAATATCTGATGCAACACAGAGAAAATGAGATGATGGTCATTTTCCCTGCTGAGATGTTAGATGGGACCTTACAGACCTTTTTCAGAATGTGCTCATGTTCGCAAAACTAATGTTGCAATCAGTGTTATGCAAGTTATTTCCATACTGAAATACGTTAGAGATGACTCTTTAATGTTGTTCAAAAGTAACTTATCTTACAACATTACTGTCTCAGAAATGTACTGAGTTGCAATGACTCTTAGAATAAAATCCTTTGAAGTGACAAATGGGTAAAAAAATAAAAAGCATAGTGCAGAATTTGAGGATCAAACCGAAGTTTAAGCCAGTTTAGACTATGAAAACATCATTACCGGTATCTATTCATGCCGGATTAGGAACACCTTGCAAGTATGTAACTGGACACCATTTTCCCTTCAGAACTGCCTTAATCCTTGCTGGCATAGATTCAACAAGATACTGGAAACATTCCTCAGGGAGTTTGGCCCATATTGACATGATAGCATCACGTAGATGATGTGGATTTGTCGGCTGCTCAGCCATGATGCCAATCTTTCGTTCCACCACATCCCAAAGGTGTTCTATTGGGTTGAGATCTGGTGACTGTGGAGGACATTTGAGTCCAATGGAACTCATTGTCATGTTCAAGAAACCAGTCTGAGATGATTCCAGCTTTATGACATGGAGCCTTATCCTGCTGGAAGTAGACATCAGAAGATGGTATTCTATGGACATGGTCAGCAACAATACTCAGGTAGGCTGTGATGGCCAAAATTGTGCCAAGAAAACATCCCCCACACTAGACCACCAGCAGCATCCTGAACCGCTGATTCAAGGCAGGATGGATCCATTCTTTTATGCTGTTGACGCCAAGTTCTGACCCTAACATCTAAATGTTGCAACAGAAATAGAGACTCATCAGAGCAGGCAACGTTTTTCAAATCTTCTATTATCCAATTTTGGGGAGCCTGAGTGAATTGTAGCCTCAGTTTCCTGTTCATAGCTGACAGGAGTGACACCCTGAGTGGTCTTCTGCTGCTGTACCCATCTTCCTCAAGGATAGACGTGTTGCTCGTTCAGAGATGCTTTTCTGCCAACCTCAGTTGTAACCAGTGGTTACATGAGTCACTGTAGTCATTCTTTAAAAAATGATATAATGCAATGTTATTTAATCTTTTTTACATTCTGTTTTGCATTATTACAGTTGAAGTGCATCTATGATGAACATCAAAGACCAAACTCATTAACCCTTGTGCTATCTTAGATGACCCCACCCTTACATTGACGTGTTCTCCCTACCATGACAAAGGTGGATAAAGGTGGAAAGAATTAATGTAATCCATGGAAACCAGTGAAGATCACAATTCATTGTAGAAAAAAGGTTCAGCGGACTGTCTAGTGGGGTCTAGATGACCCAACTCCCAATGTTAAAGTGCCTAGGATAGCACAAGGGTTAAGTAGAACAACTTGAAGAATCTGAGAGTGAAAAATATATTTTTGGCCGGCTAGTTACTCCCACTAACAGTTGCAATACATGTAGAAACAAAGCTAATAACGAAATATCATGCAGGACTGATACTGTAACCAACTAAAATTGCAATCTGCCCTAGATATGACCTGTAAACTCTTTTTGCATTCTTATTTTTCAAATAAACAGGAAGGCATTGCCAAACGGCTAAAAATAATAATAAAACTAAGACATGTACTTGGCACACCTGTGGCTCACATTATTACCACCAGAAATCACAGTAGTCATGTTTGGAATTAATTGATTTTAACATGTATAATGCTCAAAACCTTATTTTCCATAACTCTGCAGTTAAAAACTGCCCTTCTGACATCAAGCCTCGGTTTCAACAACATCAAGTTTGCTGATTTTCTAAAAAATAAGCAGAAAGTTCTTGAGCTGATTCGAAATACTGTCAGTTCTTTTTTGGCTTTTTCGTATTCACAGGCTCAGTCAAAATTAGAATAATGTTTTTTCCTCATCACCAAAAAATGCTTATACAAGTCTTGTTTTAGCGTGTACTCTAAGTTGTTTTTGTTACTACCTTTCTAACCTTAAAGGACTCAATAACCTTTATGATTTAGGAGGTAGATCAAATTATCTCCAAATATTGGACAAAAAGATAACATCTTAATCTTTTATAGACTGTGAGTTTTTTTTTAAATTTCTTTTTATTGAGTTTTTTACATATTTTGGAAGCCGGTTTAGCTCGTGCTGGTTTGCGGCGCCTTCCGTCCGTGAAACCAGGGTTCGAATCCGGGCTGCTCCCTGTTCCCTTCTCTACTTCTGTGCTGGTCCCAAGCCCGGTTGCTTTGAGAAGGTTGCGTCAGGAAGGGCATCCGGCGTAAAACATTGCCAAGTTTACCATGCGACTTGTTCGCTGTGGCGACCCCGCCCCGATGGGAAAAGCCGAAAGAGAACGACGACGTGTTTTTTACATATTTTATAAATAACCAAAACCAACAGCTTACAAGAACCGTTTGTGGAAAGAAAAAATAAATAAATAAAATAAAATAAAACAAATTTAACTGTTTTTTACAAAGTCCTTAATAAAGTTGGACCAAACATTGAAAAATTTCTCTTCCTGTCCTTGCAAGGTGTACTTAATATTTTCTAAATTTAGAAAACATAAAATATCTCTAATCCACTGGATGTGTGTTGAAGGCTGTGTTTGCTTCCAATTTAAAAGTATTATTCGGCGCACAACTAAGCATGTGAACTGAATTAACCTACGCTCAGATTTCTTTTTAAAAAGTTTGGGGGTCGGTGATTCCCAGAATACCGATGAGGGGGTCCGATTTGACTGTCTGGTTTAAAATTTTTGAGAGTGTCAGAGAAACATCAGACCAAAAGTTTGACAGCTTAGAGCAACCCCAAAACATGTGTGACAAAGATGCTGGAGCCTGTCTACAGCGTATACACAGAGGGTCAACATCAGGGAATATCCTACTCAGTCTGAGCCTGGTCTAGTGGAGCCTGTTTATTATCTTAAACTGAATCAAACCATGCCTGGCACAGATTGAGGTTGTGTGTGTGGAGCCTAAAGCTAGATCCCATTGCTCTTCTGAAATATTTATTCCGAGCTCTTCCTGCCAGGCCTCCCTCAAGTGCTACAAAGTGCTGTGGCCATTGAGGTGGCTCAGTATGTTGTACAAATGTGAGATTCCGCCTCTAATCGCAGGGTCTTTCAAAAATAATGAATTGGTAACAGATTCTTCTGGGAGTTGTGGGTAATTTGGAGAGTTGTGTCTAACAAAGTCTCTTACTTGCAAAAATTTAAAAAAGTGAGTGTTAGGCATGTTATATTTGTCTTTCAACAGTTCAAATGATTGAAAAAAAAACATCAATATAGAGATCTTTGAAGACACGTAGTCCACGATCATACCAGTCAGCAAAATTATCATTTTTCATTGACGGAGAAAACAAATGGTTTTTAACAATAGGGCCTGACAATGGATTTGCCTGCAGGCCAAAATGACGCACAATCTGTTTCCATATTCTGACTGTGTGGGATACAACCAAATCCTTAATGTATTTTAGTGATATTGTAGTTATGTCCGCAAAAACAAATGCCTTAGGGGAAGAAGGGGTGCAATGGTTCATTTCTATCTCCATCCAGTTTGGAGATTTCTCTGTGATCCAGAATGAAATATTTATAAGGTTACAAGCCCAATAATAAAGCTGAAAATTTGGTAAGCCCATCCCTCCTGAGGATTTTGGTCTTTGTAGAAACTCACGTCTAATCCGAGCGACTTTCTTATTCCAAATGAATTCCAGTATTGTCTTGTCTAATTTTTTGAAGAAAGATTTGCTTAGGTGGAGAGGAATAGATTGAAACAAAAACAAAAATTTGGGCAGCACTGTCATTTTAATCACCCCCACACGACCAGCAAGAGAGAGTGGAAGAAAAGACCATCCCTCAAGGTCAATGGTGGTTTGTTCAACTAGTTTGGCGAAATTTTGGTTGTAAAGTTCTTTTACCGATGATGTAACTGTAACTCCCAAGTATTTAATTGGTATGAAATCTTGAGGGGAAGTCCAGATATGTTGACACGGCTGTCATTAATTGGAAAAATTATACTTTTATTTATATTTATCTTATACCCAGATACGGATCCAAAGAATACTAGTTTTCTCATTATGCTTGGAATAGAAATGTTAGGATTTGAGACGTATAACAGCAGATCGTCCGCATAAAGTGAAACTTTATGTTCGCATTTAGCTCTTAAAATGCCTGTCCTCCAAATAGTCCTCCAAAGTGCGTTATGAGATTGCAAGTGGCTCAATTGCAATGGCAAAAAGTAAAGGGGATAATGGGCAGCCCTGTCTTGTGGACCTGGCAAGTGGAAAGTACTCTGATCTATAGCCATTCGTTTGGATAGAAGCGACTGGAAAGGCATATAATGATTTGACCCAGGAGATGAAACTGTCTCCAAAACCAAATTTTGCAAGGGTAAAGAAGAGGTAAGACCACCCCACCCTATCAAAGGCCTTCTCCGCATCCAATGAAATGAGTAATTCAGGTGTGGGCTTTTCACCTCTCGTAAAGATGATATTAAAGAGATGACGAAGGTTATGAGATAGCTGTCTATTTTTAATGAAACCATTTTGATCGGCATGGATAATTGTAGGTAGCACTGATTCTAATCTGTTACTTAAATTTTTTGCCAGAATTTTAGCATCAACATTTAAAAGGCTTATAGGTCTGTATGAGGACACAAATGTAGGATCCTTGTCTTTTTTATGGATCACAGATATTGTTGCCTGATAAAAAGTTTGAGGGAGCCTACCAAGGCTGAGAGATTCATTATATACTTGCAACAACACCGGGGCCAGCCTATCAATAAAAGATTTATAAAATTCAACAGTATAGCCATCAGGTCCTGGAGCTTTAGAGCTCTGAAGGTCTTTAATGGCCTGTTTTACTTCGTCCAATGTAACTGAGTTCTCTAACTCTGTTTTATTCTTTTGACTAATTAAAGGAATAGAAAGATCTTCAAAAAAATTGTTTACAAGGTTAGCATCTTCAACTTCAGATGAGTACAGATCTTTGTAAAACATTTTAAATTCTGTATTAATTGCTTGTTGGGCAGAGGCTTTAGTGCCCGATTTTGTTATTATTTCCTCAATTTGATTTCTTTCCGCCATTACTTTAATTTGATGAGCTAATAGTCTACTTGGTTTTTCCCCATGTTCATAGAAATGTTGTTTTGTCTGTCTTATTAATTTCACTGCCTCATTTGTAGAGAGTAGATTAAACTTAGTCTGCAATGCTGTACGTTCCGTTAGGGTTTGAGGATTTGGATTACAGGAGTATTGTTGATCTAGTTTCAAAATCTGCTGGGCAAGTGACTGCTTTTCTAATTTTTATTTTTTAATCTTAAAAACACAGTGCGAGATAATTTGGCCATGTATATAGGCTTTCATTGCTTCCCACAGACACTGTTTAGAGATGTCGGGGGAGTCGTTTGTTTCGAAATAAAATGCTAATTGAGAGTCGATGAATTCTTTGAAGGATTCATTCGTTAAAAAACTGTTGTTCATTTTCCATGTTTTTGGGCTTGGAGATTTTGGGAACCCGAGAAGTAATGTTACTGGACCGTGGTCTGACGGTACGATAGCTTCATATTGTACTCTTTTAATTATCGGTCTTAATTTGGAATCTACCAGAAACATATCAATTCTTGAATATGAATTATGACGCTGGGAGAAAAATGAGTATTCACGTTTAGAGGGGTTGTGATCTCTCCATGGATCCACTAGATTGGCCGAATTTAAGAAAAGTCTAATCAATTTGGCAGATTTGGTAAGTGTTTGTTGGCTATTGGAAGATCTATCGAGCAAAGGATCTAAAACACAATTGAAATCTCCACCAAGAAGCAGGCTGTGACTATGTATATTGGGAATAGATGAAATTATTTTCTGAAAAAATTGTTCATCATCGTGGTTGGCTGCATATATGTTTGCTAAAATAACTGGTGTGCCACAAAGTTTTCCAGTAACAATAATAAATCTTCCCTGTGGGTCAGAGATTGAGTCATTACAGATGTACGGAATATTTTTCCTGATAAAAATAGCCACGCCCCTTGATTTTAAATTAAATTTTGAGTGAAATAAGTGGCCAACCCAGGATTTGTGAAAGACAGTTTGACTACAAATCTTAAGGTGTGTTTCTTGCAAAAACATCACATCTGCTCCCATTGTGTTAACATGAGACAGTATCTTATTACGCTTTACTGTACCATTTAGACCTTTACAATTCCAGGAGATGATTCTTATCAAAGTTTCATTATCAGACATCGTGAGTATTTAGAAAAAGTCAGATGCAGAGGGTTCAAATGCACATAAGAAACAAAAAGAAGAGAAAAAATAAAATAAATAAAAAAGGAAAAACAGACCGCCACAACCGCTCAGAGCAAAATTTTTGTGAACATGAGAATCAGAACAAGAAACAAAAACAACCCCTACCCCCGCTTTACCACCCCCAACTGAACGCCAGGGAAATTAAGGAAACGAAGATTCCGGACCAGCCGCACATCTATAACCCCAATCTTCTCTAACGGTCCGCATCAGCTCTTTATAATAACAATTATTTAAAACAAAATATAAGTTCAAGCAACAATAATAACAACAACAAAAGAAAAAAACCACGACCAAGCAAAAGAGGGGATAATACCCCAAAAATATCAATGTTATGAATAAACCGAAATGTCAATCCCCTTAAATATTTACCTGCCACAATCTCAAAGGAAAAATCAAAAGTCCTACCCCCAGGGATATTCATATTTTTATGTAAAACCAGGAGGAAAAAAGTAAAAAAAAAATAAAAAGATAAAATGAAGAGAAGGGGTTTGGGCGGGTGAGCACAATCAACATTGTTGTGATCAGTAAAATGACTACCAAATGAAAATGACACAGCTTTTCTTCGCCTTTAATGCAAGTTCCATATTATAATCACTGCAGATTCTTTCCAATTTTTCCTCATTGACTTGTTTTGGGGAGCATGATATACTTGCACAGTTTAAACAAAATGAAAATTCTTACCCCCAATAACAGTCATGTTAGATAAACATCAGAAGTCCCATCCAGACAGCCACCATCACGGTGCCTGTGCAGCTCCAGAGGAGGGGGCCGGCCCGTCATCAGCCAGCCTGTTCAGGATCTGTGCAGCCTCCTCTGGCCGCTCGAATGCCCTGCTTCGGCCCCCATGCCAGACTTTGAGTGTAGAAGGACGTAGCATTGCGTATTGCAGGCCTCTCTCCCGAAGACTGCGCTTCACAGCGGAAAACTCCTCACGCTTCTTGGAGACCGCAGCAGAAAAATCATCAGATATCATCATAGGGGCGTCACCAAATTTTAACGCCTGCTTCTTCCTTGCTGCTTGCATGATCCGAACTTTGTCTTGAAAGTTGTGAAGTTTCACCAGAAATACCCGAGGTCTTTTTCCGGGGGTCCTCCCCACAGCCGGCACTCAGTGACACCGATCCACTTTCACCGCTCCTCCTTTGAAGCTCACGTCCACCAACTTCGGGAGAAAGTTTCCCACAAAAAGAACCGGGTTAGATCCCTCGCTCCCTTCGGGAAGCCCCACGACTCTGATGTTGCAACGTCGACTTCGGTTCTCCAAGTCATCAATTTTGGCGAGCACCGTTTCGATTTTAGATTTGAAACCCGCGAGCTGCGCATCATGGCCGCTGCAGATGTCCTCATGATCGGACACCTGCTGCTTCACTGAGCTTACCCGAGTTCCCAAACCAGCAATCTCCGACTTGCAAGTCTCTAGTGCCCACAGCACCGGTTCAATCCTTTTATCAAAGGCCTCCTCCACAGCTTTTAGCATAGCTTTGTGCACTTCAGTGGATATTCTCTCCACCAATTTCTCCACATCCAGAATCCCTGCTGGGGGGACAGCTGTAGCTTGCTCGTTAGCCACCGTTAGCTCTTCTCTACTCACTGCGGTTTCATTGCCAGGCTTATTTCCAGTTTTGTCCATCTTTGCAGCCAGGTCTGTGGTCTTAGGTGGTCTAGGCATCTTCAGAGATACTTCAGGTCGTTTTTTGCCGTAGTTTTCTTCGTAAAATACACCAAACGGGATATTAAGCTGCGGGAGCCGTAGAAACACGTCCTACTCCGCCATTAACGCTGCCGGACCTAGATTGTCAATTTTAATTGTAATTAAGCGATAAATTAAAATGATCACATTTACATTCACTTTCAAGTAATTTGTGAATATTAAATTGGATTTTAGCCTTATTGTAAGGCCGTCTGCAGAGTTCTGAATGTATTTCATCTCCCAGCAATCCCAGCGCACAGTTTCTGGATGCCACACCCCGTACTCTCATGTGCTATCACTCACACGTAACGCTTGTGCTATCCTAGGCACTTTAACGTTGGGAGTTGGGTCATCTAGACCCACTAGACAGTGCTCTGAACCTTTTTTCTTCAATGATTTGTGATCTTCACTGGTGTCCATGGATTACATGAAATCTTTCCACCTCTATCCACCTTTGTCATGGTAGGGAGAACGTGTCAATGTAAGGGTGGGGTCATCTAAGATAGCACAAGGGTTAAGCACTGAGCCTCAAACAGTGTGTTGTTTAAGCCACTCTTAAGTGCATTTCAGAGGGTTACATCCTGACCTGATCTTCTGTTTCTGACCCTGTTTTGTCTTTGACCCCGTTTGCCTGCCTGCCGCCTGTGCCGAATCTCGCCTGGATCCTAACTACTCTGGTTTCTTCTCTGATGCTCCCAAGCTTGTTATTGACTTCTGCCTGCCTGACCCTGGTTTCGCTTTGTGAACTTGTAGCTGAGTTAATAAACCTGATGCAATTGGAACCAGCCGTCTAACAGTTTTGTTTTGTCTGGTACCTGATATAAGATAGATCAATTCCCTGAACATCAGTGTATGAAGTTGTTGTCTTCATTATTATATGGTAATTCATTCATATTATTGCATGTTATCTATGCCAGTTGCCAGCAATACATTTGAATAAAAAGGATTGTTGATTATAAATAACCTTTAGTTAAGGGATTTTGTTTGTTAAATTATAGCATTTTTCCCTTTTATACTGTAATTTTTTTAATGAGTGTTTTTGATGTTTATCCTGAAAAAAATAAAATAAAATAAACATTTTAATACCACACGATTTTATTGCCCTGCTTTGACAATTTATATTTGTTTTTCTATTTTCATGTTTATAAATGGATTATTAATAAACAACATAAATGTTTCCCTGAGCTCTTTACCTGTTTGTACTTCTTATGTTCTGCCAGCAGATTTTTTTTTTTAAATTTGAAATCATTGTGTTGCCTAATCCCCAGCTGAAAACTCTTTATATTCACCACTTTATTAAAGTAAACTATTCATAATGTCATGATCTTGCAAGAAATATTTGCCCTGAATCAAGACTAAATGAGCAGATAATTAATACTCCAACAGCTTGTTAAAAACAACCACACATTTTAATTACAGCTCAGGTGCTTAAATGTCATGTTTTCTTCCTGAACTGTTTGAAAAAAAAAAGGACAATGGTTTTATTTTATTTATTTTTTAACAGTTTTACTGACAGTCCCCTTTAAATATGAAGCGAAGCCAGAGAAATCGCAGCAGGATGGAATGTAAATCCTTTTTTCCAAGCCTTTTTCCCCCCTCCCCACCTTGTGTCAGTTTAACTAGTTTCTTCCTGAGGACTGCAGAGAGATCCTTGACTGATATCAGCTGAAAAAGCCACACAGGGCATTAACCCTTGTGCTATCCTAGGCCCTTTACCATTGGGAGTTGGGTCATCTAGGCCCACTAGACAGTGCTCTGAACTTTTTTTCTTCAATGATTTGTGATCTTCACTGGTGTCCATGGATTACATGAAATCTTTCCACCTTTATCCACCTTTGTCATGGTATGGAGAACACGTCAATGTGAGGGTGGGGTCATCTAAGATATCATAAGGGTTAAAATAGCAAGAAAAGTTTATTTGTTGGTTGGTCCAATGATTCATCTGGAGTCTGTTTTGCTGCTTTAGAGGAACACTATTGCTATGTTCACACCGGCCTCTGCAACATGCGTTAAAGAAGCTACTTCCAATGAAAAGTCAATGTTGGCAGCTCATAGTCGAAGGCCATCCTCATGGTAGAAGCACAGGCGGAGTCTCAGGACTTAATTTTTACTCAAACGTTATTTTCCAATTTCTTCTGTTGGCATTTCACAGTCATGGCCCAGCTCTAACCACCAACCAACAACAACCACCTCCCAATGGTTACATGTCCCACCTTTATAGGATTTCACCTTTGGGAGCTACCATCCACCCAGGTTCCCACAGAAAATCTATTTACACAAAATATTAAAATATGTAGATTCAAAGTTCCCCTAACCCCTATAAAAATAGATAATTTCCCCATGCAAAAATAGAATTCACAGACTGTTCCTAAAACATTTCAATAATTCACTCCAATAATAAAATTACTAATCTAAATCTCCCCTGTTAACTTTGCAATGATTTTGGTTCCCAACAGGCAATTCGTCCTACTTAACAGTGGACAATTTTATCAAACAACTCATTTTAATGCTGCATTTTGCATAAAGTATCTTAAGTCAGCCTTTAAATTGTCTCCACTGTTTATAAAAGGAAACAAGTATTTAGCATGGGTGTAATCTGTAATAATAAGCATATGACAAGAGTTTTGTGTGAGGGATGCGGGGTTTCTTTAATCCTGGTACACAATTACTCTGTGATCACAATAAAGCAGTGTGAAATTAACAACAAAGCCGCAGTTATTAAGAAAAAATTACAGTGGCTTTGCATATTCAAGAAGCATGTGCATGGGGGTATCATAAACAACACCAAAGGCTGCATGATAGAAGAGAGCAGCATTAGAACTCTATCTCAAAGTACCTCTGAAACAAAGCAAAGAATTTGTCTTTTGGTGAAATATCTCATTAACAGCTTTGATCAACATTTTCTACTGAAATTACAAGGTCTATCGCCAGTCTCCCTGCACATGTACCTTTCATGAGGATTGCTCCTTCTCAGATGCTAGTCAAGTCAGGAAACTCTGACACAAGCTAATGACTGTTCGGTTTGCATAAATGTCAAAAACCGTTTGCCGGACAAGTGTAAACGTTTGCCAGACAAACAAACAGCAAATGACAATGACAGGAAACGCTTTGTGAGGCTTGGATACTTAATGCCATTTTAATAAGGAGAGGTGTTGAGAGCAAACACAAGGATTGTTTGATTAAAAACACACTGATTGAAATCGCGCAACAGTCTGTGAAATGAGTGTGCCTTTTGAGGGTTAGAAACAATCAAAAGCGTGGACCAACGCTTTTAAGCCTTGAATAAGAAACGTTCAAATGTCGCCTACACTTTCGGCGACTCACGGCAGATCAAAACAAGGAAAAAGTTTAGGAGCAGGTGGAAGTGGGACAGAGGGGGGATTTGTGCAAGGGAGAAAGGAGGATGTCACAATAGATGAAGTGCGAAAAGATTACGAAGTGAAAACATTATCCCAGAGCAATAAGGAGAATTATAATGGGTGGAGATTTGGCAGGATGAGGAAGCAGAAGGCAGATTTGAGGCATAAAGCATCATACATGCTTTGTACTACAGGGAATAACACCTTGCTGCCTTTTATAAAAAATGCATTGCAGCAGCCCAGACTGTCAGCTTCACTGAACAGACGGAAACTGTGAAATGCTGCTAAAGTAACTGCAGACCTCTTGAGGTTAGATTATGCCTTTTAAGCTTGGATGTTATTAAGAAAAAGAAAAATCCACACGTTACCACATATTTCCATGTAAATTTTAAAGTTGTGTGTACATATCAACTTTCTTTTCTTTATAAAGACCCATAAAAAGCTGCTTTTTTGAACGCTGTGCATAATAAGGTGACATTTTTGTCAAAGAATTGAATCATCTCAGCTGCCTCCTCTCAAAGAAAAGAAGTACAGACTCCAACTTCTAGATGCCTCCATTGCATCTTTTTTGTGCCCTCTGCTCAACTTTACTGAGTTGAGCAGTCTAACAGTTTTAACTGTCTAATGTTTCTTTTTCTCTCTGATGCAGAGGATGTCTCATAAAGCAACCCAGAGGCAAAACGGGAGCACTCTGGTAAATTGGAATGGGATGACATCTAAGGGTGTGTTCAGGTTGTCTGTTAATCCGGACCAAGTCTGCTAAATTTGGTCCAGATTGACTCCTGAACCTTGCGTCTGGTCTGTATTCAGACTCCCGTCAAGGGGACTTTGCTGCCATGTGACTAAAGATCTCTTCACTTATTGGCCAGGAATAATTAGGGTGGGACTGTCATGGTGCCTCTGTCAGGTTCCTCCCCTCTCTGCTTGGCCTAATTCTCCGCAGCTGCCGCCACTCATCTCATCAGCCTGCCAGACCTTCATAAGGAGCTCCAGGACCAGTATTCAACGCGAGTTTGTTGCCTCTAATCGTGCATGTTCTAGTCTCTAGTGATCCATGTTTGATTACGTCCTACATCTCGCCTCACGACCCTTTGGCCTGTTCCAGGAATATCCTAGTCCACGAGTGGACGGTCAAGCGGACGCAGCAATTTCCATCCTCCTACTTCAGTTTCCTGTACTCGTCCTAGGATCACGGACCTCCCAGCCCGTGCGCCTCCCTGCCGCATCAAGACAACATCACCAAGCTGAACTAAACCCATTACTTACCTACTCACCTCCTGTCATCATACCGGGTTCAGCATCTGGGTCTGCCAAGCCTAGTCAGTCATGACAGAACAAACTCGCCAAAGCCCCGACCCAGCTGACCCGGAGAACCATCTTACCGTTACCCAACAGGGGCATCATCTTTCAGGGGCAGTCTCAGGATGTGCTCCTTGGCACAACAGGAATTATTCTGCCGACTAGACGGGATGTCTCAAACTCTCGTCCCGAATGGCAGGACATTTGCTTCTGGGATCATCCATAGCTACTTGCGACAACATCTCTGCTCCCTTCCTGATCTGTTTCAGAACTGCAGCAGCCTTGCAGAGCTGGGGACAACTGTTTGACTGTTGCCGGGGGACTGTCTGCTGTCTAACTTACTCATATAACCTCAAATTGGGGTGAGGGTGGGGTCCAGCCTGCGATGTGGCAGCAGGGAGAACTTCTTGGCAGTGGCTTCCTATGAGTTGCCGTATGGGGCTGCCTTGCTTCCTGGATGTAACCCGTGGGCGGGTGGTGGCTGCCTGGGTGGCAGGCCAGGGTCTCCCTTGGGGAGCCCTGGCTGCATTACCTGGGGTTAGGGCGAGCGGATGCCCGGAACTCCAGGGTGGTGGTCGTCTGGTGCTGTGGGCGTCCTTGCGTTTGGCTCTTCCGGCGCGGCGGGGGGGCTGCTTTCCTGGTTGGGCTGGGGCGGCACTCTCTTTCCCTCCGCGCCTCCCTGCTCTCTGGCTCTGGGGGCCTCGCTGTGGTCCTGCTGGCCCTAGCCTGGGTGGCGGTCTTGGTCGCCCGGAGGGCGGTTGTCCACTGTGGCGTTGGGGGATTCCGACTGCCGCTGCTGCTTTACCTGGGTCTTGTTGTTGGTCTGGGTGTGAAGGCTGGCTGGGGCTCCTCCTCCATTGCTGCATTCCACCATCTATTTGGGGTAAACACTCACCTGAGCACAGGTGTTAGCTCCTGCTGTGCTATAGTTTGCATGACTGAAGAATAAAATCATATTTACCTGGATTGGTTTTTAGTATAAGTATGCGTGTGAACACTATCTGTTTTGGTACATGTTGACATGTGGACATTTCTGCAGCTAGCAGGTGTGTTGATAACATTTGAGTGTGTGTGTGGACAGGCCTGGCCTTTTGTGTACTTCATTTGAACCTTACACGTGTGATAAACAACCAGTAAACCTGTCTGCTCTATGCTGCTTCATGGTCTTAGCCCCCCCCCTCACACTATCACCCCTCTCTCTTCATCTCTATTGCAATTAAATTCCATTTTTAGACATGGACAGTATAAAGTTCCTTCCTCAATTTGAGTTTATCAGACCATCCAAGTTATTAAAATATGTCCAACACAAGGGGCCATAAATATCAGTGCCTTACAGCTGTTTGGATGGGTTTAAAATCCAATATTAATAAATAAATAAATAAATAAAATAATCATCCAGCCAAATAATTATCCTTCAAACTTTTCTTCATCACTCAGACACAGGCCAAAATTGATCAAGGTTCCTGCCCCATGTCAGCGGAGAGGAACCTTATGCTGAGGTGGGGCACTCTTATAGCGAAGAATGACAGGCGTCATGGAGGGCTCATGTTTTTATTGCCGGTGCTCAGGGGGCCATTTAGTTTCTCAATGGCTCGTTTAAACTCCCAGACCCGCTGGTGACAGGCAGCGGGGGGCTAATGTTCAACTCAGACTTCAGCATACTTTTCTCTATTTGCCTGTCCAAAATCTGCTAAAACCGACATTCACAGTACTAAGGCTCTCATAGATTCTGGAAATGAACAGAGCCTCATACATCTTGATCTCATCACTAGTCTACGTCTTCCCACTGAACCTCTTGAAACCCCGTTGGCTTTGGGTTTAGAGCCTTCTCTGCGCATAACTCATAGCATAAACCGTTCAAATTCTCATTTTCTGGAAATTTCACCTTTATCTCTTCGTTCGCCACCTTTATTATCCTGGGTTACTCTGGTTAGCTCACAATCCACAATTTAACTGGAGCCTAGGTCAAATTATCAATTGGAGTTCCTACTGCCCGGCCAACTGTCTTGCCTCTGCCATTCCCTCCGCTTCTCATCCGTCTCCTGAACCCTCATCTGACTCTAATCTGGACAAAATCCCTGCCTGTTATCCACTTGAAAGCCTTCCGCAGGGTTTTCAGCAAAACCAAGGCCTAACGCTCCTGCTGTATCCTTCGTCCTTATGATTGTGAATCGCTTCAACCTGGTTCCACCCTCCACAAGGGTAGACTTTATTTCAAATCTCTCCAGGCCTGAAAGACTACGATGGAAGAAGTTACGTTCAGGCGTATCCCTAGGATATATCACCCTCTTCATCACCTGTCGGAGCAGGATTTTTCTTCGTGGAAAAGAAAGACAAGACCCTGCGCCCCTGCATCGACTATAGAGAACTAAACCAAATCACGATTAAAGATAAGTACGCTTTACCTCTAATATCCACTTTTTTTGACTCCGTGCAGGAGGCCCGCATTTTCACTAAGTTGGACCTCCGAAACGCTTATCACCTGATCAGGATGAAGGAGGGGGACGAGTAGAAGACTGCGTTTCACACACCACTTGGACATTACGAATATCTCGTCATGCCATTTGGGCTGACCAACGCCCCCGCTGTCTTCCAGAGACTGGTAAATGATGTCCTACGGGACTTTTTGAACCGTTTTGTTTTCGTTTATCTGGATGATATATTGATTTACTCTGTGAACCTGACCCAACATGAACAGTACGTCCGCCAAGTACTCACTCGTCTCCTTGAAAATCAACTATTTGTCAAATTGGAAAAATGCGAATTTCACGTTGACCATGTTCAATTCTTGGGATACATAATCAAGCCAGGCCACATTCGACCTGATCCTGCAATAATTGAGGCCGTTGCCAGTTGGGAGCCTCCTAGTAGCTGTAAGAAGCTCCAGCAGTTCCTAGGCTTTGCAAATTTCTACCGGCGGTTCATCAGGAACTACAGCAGTATCGCCGCACCCCTTACACGTCTCACGTCCACCTCCCAGAATTTCTCTTGGACCCAGGATGCTCAAGAAGCTTTTGACCGGCTTAAAGGTCTGTTCGTCTCTGCTCCCATTTTGATTCAACCAGACCCCTCCCGTCAGTTTGTGGTTGAAGTGGATGCCTCGGATTCGGGAGTCGGAGGTGTTCTTTCCCAAAAAGAACCCCAATCCGGTAAGCTTAAACCACGCACTTTCTTTTCTAAAAAGCTGTCACCTGCAGAGCAAAACTATGATGTGGGGAACCGGGAACTGCTGGCCATCAAGCTGGCCCTTGAAGAGTGGAGGCACAGGCTGGAGGGAGCAGAACATCTTTTCGTGGTTTGGACGGACCATAAGAACTTGGCGTACTTGAGGACGACCAAACGACTAAACTCCAGGCAGGCAAGGTGGTGTTTGTTTTTTGACCGTTTCCGCTTTACCATAACTTATAGACCTGGAAGCCGAAACGACAAACCCGATGCTCTGTCCCGCAAGTTCAGCTCCTCGGATCCGACCACTGCCACCATCATTCCCCCCACCTGCATCGTGGGAGCCCTTACCTGGGATATTGAGAATTGCGTCATCCAGGCTAAAGGTGAGGAACCCGGTTACGCCCCTTGCCCTAATAGAACTCTGTCCCCAACTCCCTCAGATCCGAAGTGCTATCCTGGGGACACGCTTCCAAGATCTCATGTCATGGAGGGGTCCAACGTACGCTGAACTTGATCAAACGCCGTTTCTTCTTGCCGTCCATGGAGAAAGATGTTCGGGAATTTGTGGCCGCCTGCTCCACCTGCGCCCTTTCCAAATCGGCTAACTCTCCACCCGCTGGGCTACTTCACCCACTACTCACTCCCAGCCGTCCCTGTTCACATATTGCCTTGGACTTTATCACCGGACTACCCCCATCTCAGGGTAACACTGTTATACTCACTGTCATAGATGGTTTCACCAAGATGGCTCACTTTATCCCGCTAGCCCAGTTACAATCAGCCACCGAAACGGCCCAAGTCCTGGTCAACCAGGTATTCAGGCATTATGGCATCCCCTCGGACATTGTATCTGACCGTGGCCCACAATTCATCTCCCAAGTTTGGAAGGCGTTCTGCTCCGCCTTGGGGGCCACGGTCAGCCTCACCTCTGGATATCCCCCCCAGTCCAATGGTCAAGCAGAGAGGGCCAACCAGGAACTGGAGGCGGCTCTACGCTGTCTGGCGGCACAGAACGACAAGCACTGGTCCCAGTATCTTGTTTGGATAGAGTATGCTCACAATACTCACGTATCCTCTGCCACTGGGGTGTCACCTTTCGAAGCCACCCTTGGGTACTCACCACCTCTGTTTCCGTCCCAGGAACTAGATTTGGCGGTGCCTTCGGTCCAGGAACATCTCCAGCGTTGCCAACGCGTCTGGCGCCAGACCACAGAAGCTCTCCTCCGCACCAAGGAGAGCAGATGTGGCATCGCCAATCGCCACAGGGTGGTGGGGCCCACTTACCAGCCTGGTCAGAGGGTTTGGCTCTCCGCCCGCAATATTCCCATTCATGCTCACTCCCGCAAGTTGGCCCCCAGTTCATCTGACCATATACCATTGAGAAAATCATCAATCCTACCTGTGTCCGTCTACGCCTCCCTCGAGCTCTCAAGGTACACACCTACTTTCATATCTCGCAGATCAAACCCGTTCAGGACAGTCCTCTGTGCCCACAGTCCGCTTCCCCACCACCCGCCCGGGTCATCGACGGCGCCCCCGCCTTCACGGTTAGCCGGATACTGGACATCCGACGTCGGGGCCACGGGCAGCAGTTCCTGGTTGATTGGGAGGGTTATGGTCCTGAGGAGCGATCTTGGATCTCGCGCTCCCTCATCCTGGACCCGTCCGTCATCGAGGATTTCTTCCAGGCCCATCCTGATCGCTGCCCTGGACCGCCTGGAGGCGGTCGTTGAGGGGGGGGTACTGTCATGGTGCCTCTGTCAGGTTCCTCCCCCCTCCCCTCTCTGCTTGGCCTAATTCTCCGCAGCTGCCGCCACTCATCTCATCAGCCTGCCCAGACCTTTTATAAGGAGCTCCAGGACCAGTATTCATCGCGAGTTTGTTGCCTCTAATCGTGCATGTTCTAGCCTCTAGTGATCCATGTTTGATTACCTCCTACATCTCGCCTCACGACCCTTTGGCCTGTTCCAGGAATATCCTAGTCCACGAGTGGACGGTCAAGCGGACGCGGCGAGCAGATTTCCATCCACACTCACCTCCTTCAGTGGAGCGCTGTTGGAGTCCACGCCAACTCTCAAGCCACAGTCGGTCCCTCAAGCTACGTTTCCTGTCCTCGTCTCGGATCCACGGACCCCCTCCAGCCACGTCGCCTCCCTGCCGCATCAAGACAACATCACCAGCTGAACTAATAAACCCATTACTTACCACTACTCACCTCCTGTCATCCTTCCGGGTTCCAGCATCTGGGTCTGCCAAGCCTAGTCAGTCATGACAGGGACAAAACAATGAGAGAATAACTAATGAAAGTCCTACACTTTCGAATCTTTGTTGGCATAGTTCGCTTATTCAAACTTTATATTTCGCTGACCAATTTTGAACGTCTGTATCAAGGTCAGGTATAACACTTTTTACTTGCTGCTTCGGCACGGTGGAGGCATGCTGCAAGGTGGTTGCTAAGCAAACAACGGCTATTAAGATACTTCGATACTTCGGCGGTTGTTCCCTGCCGGTTCCCGTGTGGCGTTGGGGGGATTCCGGCTGCCGCTGCTGCTGCGGTGGGGGTCTTGGGGTGGGGATGGCTGGGCACTCTCCCTCCTCCTTTCCACGTTCCACCATCCATTTTAGAAGAACATAAACACTCACCTGAGCACAGGTGTTAGCTCACCTTTGCACTAACAGTTTGCATGACTGAATGACTGAAATATTTCACACTAGTGGGTTTTAAGGCATAAGTATGCGTGTGAACACTATCTGTTTTGTGTACATGTCGACAGGTGGACATTTTTGCAGCTAGCAGGTGTGTTTATAACATTTGAGTGTGTGTGTGGACAGGCTCCGCCCTTTTTGTACTACATTTGAACCTTACCATAATGATTAACAACCAGTAAACTTGTTGCTTTATGCTGCTTCATGGTCTTATCCCCCTTCCCCTCCTATTATCACCCCCTACCCCCCCTCTCTCTATCGTCCCTCTCTCTTCCCCCCCTCTTTCCTTTTCCGTCCGGTCCAACACCAAAGATTTTCAGACATGATTGAAATTAATAAAGTTTGGCCTCAATTACAAAAGGGGTTTATCCAGACATACCTTTGGTTTGTCTGAAGATTAATAACCCCTCTTGTTAAAGTAAAATCTGTCCAACACAAGAGGCCCTCAGCTCTCATCTGTCTGCCCAGCTGTTGGACAGGACAAGTAAAAAAAAAAGATACTTCGATAAGTGTTTATTTCAAATAGATTGTTGGTAAAACATGAATGTATTTCACATTAAAATTAGTTTTAATAAGCCTGCATTCATCCTCCCACATTTTAAGAGCCTGGGAAAACATCACTTGACAGGAAGTCAAGTGTCTCCAGGATTTTTCTTCAAACATGGTAAGGTTCATGTCTGAGCAGAACCTTCAGTTCTTCTCAGCTTCCTATCTTTTTAAAGTTTTTCCTTGAAAAAAAATCCAGACTGATGGGAGCATTAAAAGTGTTTAATCATTAAAAAGGAAATGGGGGGAAAAATGTGTGAAGCAAACAGGAACCATAGGGTGCCTATGGGGTAGTGTCACTACAAATCAGTTGGAGGTGGATCATAATTGTGCCTATTCTGCAACAGCTTAATGACAGGGGTTTTTACTTCTAACTTTTCTCAAAATAGGGACCTTTTAGAGTCAAACCATTCCAGTTTGACTCCACCAAAAGTACATTTCCTGATAATGCAGTGTTGGTGTTTATGTAGATTCTCCCCAAGATGGTTTTTGAACAGTTTTGTTTTGATGGTATGCAACATCTGATGATGATTGGGGACAAAAACGGACTAAGAAAAATGAAGAAAAGATCAGTTTGAATTGATCAGTGGAACATTTTGCAGTCTGATTGGCACATGAAAGCCGATACATCAATAGCAGAACAGATGATGGAATTTTCTCATCAAACATTCAAGGTTTTTGAACTTGGTTGCAGATCTTTGTGTGAATGCCCCCTTTAAAAAACACTGAAGGCAGAAAAATCTTTTCTTGCTAAAAATGTTTACAGTTGTAGACATCTTGCTCTCGTGCTTATTTAAAAAAAAACAAGGTTGAATTGGGTTTGCAAAATCAAAAAATAATTCTGCACTTTCTCTTTTCAGCTGAAGCAATTCTGCTTGCGGATGCAAAACATAGGGTTTACAAATTGAGTGAGGACATCATGCTACAACATCAAGTAGTATGACTTCATGCTGCAAGGCTTACATGTCTTGTTTTTGTTTTTTATTATTGCACAGGTAAAGTTGAACGCCTTGCATGCAACAACTGTCCTTTCCTTTGGCGCCATTGCCATTTTCGCCTCTAAACAGTGGGTTAAAGTACTTGAACACACCAGGGGGGTATTCCAGAAAGCATGTTTAAACTACCCTGACTTTAAGCCTGAACTCTGGCTGAAATCTGCCTGAACTTGCAAACTCTGGGTATGTCGTTTCCAAAAGACCGGATATGAATTAGCGTAATTACGCTCAAATTGGTAACCCTGGGTTAATGTGTGTGCACGGCAAGTACATAAATTCTCAATGGATCGCTGATTTCCGGAATCACCATGGAAACGGGTAGAGAAAAAAAGAGAGAGCTATACTTCAGTGAGACGGAGTCTGAGATTTTAATGACGCTTATGAAGATTATACTCCCTTAAAAATGTAATACGGCTGCATCACCAAAAGAAAGAGTTTCTGCTTGGAGAAAAATAACGGACAAAGTAAACGCAAGAGTTTCTATCTAATTTTCATTGTGACGTATATATGTATATAGAACTTATCCAACTTAAATGAATTGATTCAATTGGTAACAAGTAATTGAGTTAAATTTATTGAACCTAATATCTTATGTATGAAACAACTCAATAATTGTTTATACAACTCAAATTTACATATTCAACTTTCTAAATGTTATATGACTCCAATTCAATTGAATGTTTTTCCATTTTAATTTATTGTACTTCTTGAACTCTCATATGTCTAAGTTTGAGGCTGCAAATATTCTCATTTTCATTAAATTGAAATGACCGATACAATGTGACTTAGCAACATGAAACACAGATTTTTTTTATATGACTCTGATATTAATTTCAGTGCTTTTAATATAATAATGTTCCAGGGCTGCCACAAAACTCATCATCCTCTCCCTCCCTCTTACTCATGCTGCAGAAATAGTTAAATATAACAGAATAAAATAACTCGGCAAAACACAGTAAAACAGCTAAACAACTTAGTGCATTTGGTCAAAAACCCACACTTGAACCCAAATCCGTCCAGACGGGCAAAGGGAATGGTATCCCACAATTCCTTGCACTGCTGATTTAACAGCAGCACCAAAGATACACCAACTTAATTCAATTAATTTGAATGAAAGAAAATAATTCTCTAATAACTGTGTTAGTCTTAGGTTGACTGAACTCAAAAAATTATATATCTTAACTGATGTTAATAATTAAGTTAGATCAGTGTAAAAAAGTTTATCTTTCCAACATCCAAATGTGGTCTTATCACCCTCTCACGGTGGAAAAAGTATTATCTGAACTTCTTCATCCACTAAATCTTCTTCAAATGGACACACCATGGTGCTTCACATCTCTGAAACCAACTAACCTTCAACTAAACCTGCTCCTGACCAGGTTATGTTCAGAGCATTAGTTGCTATGGGAACTTGACATACCCTTAAACATACCTCAGTTTTTGGAACCGAAAGCCAAGGTTATTCGCTTCCTTACCCTCAAACTTACCGTGGTAACTAGTATAACTTGCTTTTTGGAATACCCCCCAGAGCAATATCATGAAAAATGTATCTAATTTTTATGGATGTCTCTCAATGCTGATGATAACAAGTGATGGTCTTGTAACAGACACCCTTTTCATCCATTATTCTTTTCTATGGACTCATCTGCACCCAGATTACATCTTCTCCATGTTTTGTCTTTCTATGATGAGTATAAGCCCAGGAAGACCACAACAGGGGTGGTAGACCCCCCACCTTTTGCTGTAAATCCAATTGCAGGTTGCATGCTTCAAAGGTCATTTCCTTTCCTTTCAATGCAAGTGCACTTAAGAACTAAATATGCTCCCTCAACATGCTTTGGTTCTGGAACATGAAGTCATTTGAGGTGCAGGAGCAGTTAAGTGGGAGGTAGGAAATTATAAACAGAATAAATGTGTCTGTTTTTTTTCACTGTGTCAAAGCTTTGACCCTCGCCTACAGAGTTATTCACTCCACAGCACCTTTTTACCCTTAACAATTTACCACCCCTTCGCCCACTGCACTCTGCCAGCAAATGGTAGTGATGGTCACAACACGGCAGAGCCAATCTCTTCTCTTCAGTGGCTGAACAAACCACCTTAGTTTTCCTAATCTGAGCTCCAAACTGTACGGGTGGAATTGCTCGCCATGTTTGTAGCACTGGTAATGTTAGGTTGCAGGAGAGCTAGCTTTCAGCACAGCGCCTGGGAGCAACAGGGAGCGGGGGTCTTAGTGGGTCTTAAATCTGTCAAACATAAGCTGTGTCTTCTGATTAGTTTTCAAGGGCCTGACAATGCAGAGTGTCTGTAAAAAGCATAATATACTAATATACTAAAGTATAGACTATATACTCTCCTGTGAATGCCCATCCACAGACAAGAGTGGCTCCGGTATGTACATGACCTTCAGGTTAAAGATCTGCATAGAATCTTGTTTCTAAGTCACTACACAATTGTGATACTGTATTTGCACTTTTTTTTGAGACAGCGGTCAATGGTGGCACCCACAATTCTCTATGATATAAAACAAAAAGCTTTTTGAACTTGTCTCCAATTTGTAAACCCTGCAGGTCTTATTTTTTATCAACTGTCAACCACTTACAAAAGATTAGCGTTACAAAAGAATTTTTGAGTGAGGCAGTGTTTTTTTTAAATTGCTTATTTATCATAGAGAATAACAATAATTGCCATTTCTGGCAGCCTCTGTTCACTCTTGCAATACATTTCTCTTGTCTTAATTTACATAATATGACTTTTTTTAAAACAGGAAGTGGTGGTCTTATGCTAATAAATCAGTCTGCAAGCCACTACAGTCAGTTTTAGATAAGCAGAGGGTTCTTGACATGTTTCAATGCAGTTATCAATCCTTGCACTACAGTGAAAAAATACCTTGCATCTTCGAGCCAGATGTCAAAAATACTTCTATACTCAAGTTTATTTAAACCCAAATAAGTTATTTAACAGACTTCTAACATTTCCAGCAGTGATCTTTTCCAAGATTGTCACAGGCAAGATCCCTAATTCGCAAAACAGAAAAGGGCCACCAGAAAAGTAAAATTTGGAGACTCTCAGGATTGCACAGTCTCCTAAAAAGATGTATAATTAATACTTTGCTAATGAGACTGTCTGGATGTTTAACCCTCGTGCTATCTTAGATGACCCCACCCTTACATTGATGTGTTCTCCCTACCATAACAAAGGTGGATAAAGGTGGAAAGATTTCATGTAATCCATGGACACCAGTGAAGATCACAAATCATTGAAGAAGAAAGGTTCAGCACACTGTCTAGTGGGGTCTAGATGACCCAACTCCCAATGTTAAAGTGCCTGGGATAGCACAAGGGTTAATACACAATTAAAAACAGAGCTTGAACAAAATCATGTGCTGGTAGTGGCTTGAACTTAAAGGGCATTAACATGCTATTCTTAAACATTTTATAGTAAACCACATCCATTTTTTGAGGCTCTGGCTTTCGCTCCTTGTGGCTGCTGCCCATTTCATGGTGTCAACCTAGTCGGCCTTGGCAGGGTGTCTGCGTTTCACCCACAAAAAGAAACAACATCTGAACTTTTGCAAAGACAGATGTGCATATTGTGCACCACTAGCTCCATGTTTTGGCCCCTTTGTGATTTTCCCCTTAGACTGTGACAGGTTTGCCTATCAGGGGCCGTAACACTCTTGACTATTGGCAACTTAATTTCAGACCAGCAGCAAACATCCTTGGCATCCTCATGGACAAATTTAAAAAAAAGAAAATCAGGTAAATATAAAAGATTTTGATTCAGCGATACAGATTTCGATCTACACATTTGTACTGTGATGCTCTACACAGTGGTATTGGTAAATTAACACTCAATCGCTTACAGTTACTTTAAAACTCTTGTTTTTTGTTTTTTGCCTTTTAACATGCACTCTAAGATGGAAGCACATAACCCCCATATTCAAATGTTTCCCTTATCATTTTGAGAGGCTTAGGGAGCTGGAGGCTTGGGCACAGGAGAGGCTTAGGCAAAGTGCAGCTTTGAATGAGCTGTCAAGTGTAAAACATAAGAGTGAAAAAGGCAGTTCACAGTAAATAAAAGGAATAACTGAAGGTCCAGGCTCTGATGTTCAGTTTGTAGAACCTTGGGTACCCTGGGTACAGAGTGCACAGAGTACAACACAAAAACAAACCTCTAACAGTTCTTTTCAAGTGCCTCGACTCACGACAAAGGGGATAAGAGATGGTACACAGTCACACAGAAGGTAGGTTAACCATGAAATCTACTTTAACAAAAGCTGCCGCCTTCGCACAGCACTGACAGTTTTTTTTTTTTTTTTGTCCTGTCCAACAGCTGGGCAAACAGATGAGAGCTGAAGGCCTCTTGTGTTGGACATATTTTACTTTAACAACAGCTGACAGTTCTTTTATGTGACCAAAGGGTCCATGTGGACATCATGAGTGTCGGTTGAGGGAGGCGGGTCCATGTGCAGGGGCAGTTCCCAGCTGAGACACCTACAGATGTCACTCATTTAATGTTACAAAAACACTTTTATTGAGTCATCTGATTGGCCAGTTTATAAATGAATAACTTGCACAACAAAAAATATATGCAGTAATGAAAAAAACAGGATTAGCAAGAACATGTTGAGAAAAAGGTAGCAGAGCAAGAATGGTTATTCTGACAAAATGAATGACTGAGTTACAGCTGGTTATTTCTTAATAGTAATAAGTTATTGGGATTTTGGCCTTATGAGGGTACTTCTTATTTTAAGGAGTCACTCAGTCCAGTTCTCTTATACAGTCAATGATCTCAACTCATACCAAACTAAGTTTGTCACAGACTTTCTGAAAACACCTGAGTGGCAAAGAAAGGAAAAAAGCAATCACTATTGTTCAGTGAAGTGTGGTCGTTATTAGAGAAATATTGTTGTACAGCCTTGTAACTTGTAAATTGGCTTTGCGCCGCTTCACTGCACCTGTGCCGTCAGACACACAGCAGGTAGCAAACACACACAGCAATTGCTGTGAGTCTTATCTCTAACTGCCTTTTTCCCCATTATGTTTCTTCAGTATTTCTTATGTACTCTTATTCCTCCTGCGGTTCAAAAGCAGGCTTGTTATGTTGATTGGACGTCCCAAATCTTTGCAGGAGTCAGTGTGAATGTTTGTCCTGTTGAATGAATAGGATTGATCCCAGTAGTCCTAAATACAGAATTCCAGGAATTTCTACTCAAATCAAAGACTCACCTCATGGTTAGTAAAGTATGGTTTGGTTTTGCACAATCATTCACCTCCCATCAGGAGTTTAAAATGTTTTTTTGCTCTCCTTTTTTGTTGCTCTCCTCTCTCTGGCGCTGTTGAACAACCTGCAGTCCAATTGTTCAGAGAGCTCTCTAATCCTGCCTCAGATCCGAGTTGTGCAGCGCAGCCTAATAGGATCGCAGTATTAACCCTGACGACAATACCACCAGCTGTCGCAGAGCCCCCTGTGGGCGGCTGGCAGAAGTGTGTCTGTTGGGAGGGGAGAGGACGGAGTGGCTAAACGAGGAGGGAGACTCAGACCAGCAGAGACACAGATGAGATGCTTCTGGTTTGATATGAAACAAGAGAGGAAAGCTTAGAAGAAACAAAGCTGAAATTTTCTATACATTTCTAGACCGGTGTCTCTAGTTTTCCAAAATTTAACAGTTACATTTTTTTTTCTTTTGTGTGGTCACTTTCTTTTTCTTTTTTTGGGGGGGGGGGTCCTTTTTTTGTTTCTTTCTCAAGTGACCACTTCCATCATCAGAAGACATCCAGCCAGCCCCCACCCCACTAAAGCACCCACAGTCTGAATCCCGCTGCAGTTTGGCGGCAGCTGTGGTGCTGGTTCTACATGGCTAAATAAGTGGTGAAAAGAGGGGGGGGAGCCCAGCTCTGGTGGTTTTCTCTAAAGCTGCAGTCAAGACCAAGACAAAAAGGGGGAGCAGGCGGAGGAGGAGGATGGCGGTGGCTCTGGAAGAAGTTTGGGGCCGCGTGAAGAATGTCTGCAAGCAGAACGGACTGCTCATCCTTTCTGTGCTGGCTGTGGTCATCGGCTGCCTGCTGGGATTCTTCCTCAGAGGCAAGCAGCTCTCCGAGCAGGTTGGTTCAAATGATAGGTGCTCCAACGGCCCACCCCACGCTTCTCCAGCTTCCCCTTCAAAATTGTTCATTTTCCCCAACCATCTGCTTGCCCTGTTACCCCTTTATCCTCTCAGCGTGATCCCTGTCTCCTTAAACACTGAGATGAATTCAAACACCATGGCTTATGTTAAGGAAAAAACTCTGTTCCCCGCTTTAAATTACCGTTTGGTGTTGCACACTAACATTCCCACAAAAGGCTCATAAAACACACACTTTAAAGGTTGTTATGGCCTTAAAATAATTCCCCTTACCCAGGATTCATTTGTCAAACCAAAAAAGTTGGTTTTAACCCCACAATGAGGAAAAAATGTGTCCTGAAATATGCACAAAAAATACTTTTATTTTGGAAGAAATTCTGTATCCATCTAATTAAAGTAGATTTCTTTGCAACAACATATTGACTGATGTTTTTTTCAGATATGAGCCGCAACAGCAGGCTGCACTGATTGCCACTGCGCTTTATTTATGCTACATATCCACTGCTGTATTAAACACGCACAATCAAAAGCTCCTGAAGGAGCTTCGTTCACACGATTTTCAGTGTGAATGTTGCATGCTTATTACTTGATTAAAACTCAGACTCAAATCAAATCTGTGTGCATCAAAGAAATAAAAGCAGTACCGATGAAAATATTTTTTTATGGCATGTTTTGTTTTTTAATTGGCTGTGAGACCGTGTGCACCATGTGTCGTTTGAATTGCAAACGCTCCAGCGAGTCCATAAATAGAGGTTGCTTAAGTGGAGATTATTTGTCAGTTGCCTACAAAACTAAAGTTATTCAATTTTAACAAACATCGTGTGAAAACAGGAACTAAACAGTTGAAAACCAAAGGAAAATGGGTCAAAGTACATTTAACGGGTAAAGATTACATTTTGTGATGAAACTGGCTTATGGATAAAAAACGCATGACAGTTTGATGGTAAGAAAGCTAATGTACTGCACTGTTTTTAGCTTTTGAGTTAGTGATCACCATGCAGAATGTTAGATTAAGGTTGTATATGTATAAAATAAAAGTAAAATTACCAAAATGAAGCCAAAATGCTTCCTTTTCTTTTAAAAACAAAAACATGGTAAACTTTTATCAGGCTTAGCTTCACATAAGTCCTGCCTCACTGACCTAATAAAGGGGGCTTTAACCTTAAAGCGTGCAAGGAACTAACGACCCATGAATACTTCAGATTATATAAAAAAAACATAAGGTTTCAAAATTTGTGACAGGAATATTTTTGCCTTAGACGAAAAACTGAAATGCCCTGCTGGCTGCGCACTTTATTCTGAAACAAAGCCATGCTCGAAGACAGCATACATTTGTTAGTCCACTGAAAAGAAATCTAAGATTTTCACAACCACATTGTGCTTAAGGTCACTAAAGTCTCAGGAGGAAGTTGCTAAATTTGTTATTCTGAACTGCCAATTTATTTTCTGATTAACATTTGTCCTCTGTGGAGCACCTGTGGGTGCATACCTGCAGAATACAGAGCCACAATTAGAGAAATACTTTAGAGACCGCGGCAAACAGACTCCAATCCAAATGTCAAGACGGCCTTTTTACAAAAGATGTCACGCAGTTATGTATATATAAATATATACATAAAGTTCTCACCGTTTAGACACGGAAAACATAGTTAAATAGTGCTTGTTTCTCCAAACCTTGTCAGGTGGAAGGATTTCACAGCTGATACACGGGCTCTCTAATGTGAACTAAGAAAGTAGTAGAAAATTAGCACATGAGAGGTTTAGCAGTCAGTGGGAAAAAAGGTAGAATAGTAATGATTTTTTCTTCTCATAGGGATTCTTACCTCATGTCACAGTAATCCAAAGATCTTAAATCAAGAGGCTCTGAGCTCCTATTATGTCTTCATGTCTCAGCCTGTAGAAATTACATTGAAATAATTTGGAGATCAAAGCGTTCTGTCAAAGAAAAGAATAGACAGGAATGTATAATCTTTATGTTTGTCAGTACTTTCTGCTTCTCTATAAGTGACGTAGTGAGAAGTTTTATTTTTTCAACCTTAGATCTGAGAAAGCCTGAATTTCATTTTTTTTTTTTTTTTTTTTTTATTTTACATAAAAGTATGTCAAACCCAAAAGTTTGTGGCGTCGATGGTAAATAATAGTGAAGGGGAGTCAGATTAGAGAATTCCAGCTCAATGAATGACAGGTGTGTCTTTGGCCCAAAGCACAGACAACAAATACTTTTTTATACTTTTAATGAGCCTCAAGAAGATTGCAGGTTTGATTCCCACTTTGCCTGCCATATGTCAAAGTCTCCTTCCTGCAAGACTCTCAACCCATCAGTGTGTGAATGTGTGTGTGTAAATAGATGAATGGGACTGTGACTGTGAAGCACTTGGGGTCTTTGAGGAAGGTAGAAAAGTGCTATACAAGTATACGCCATTTACCATAGACACAATGTTTGCATTAAAGATTTGCCTATTTTGTATTGTTTGCACAGAGCTTGAGATCCAGTAGCATCGGCTTGTTTGCCACGTCCGGTTTGGTCTCAAAAGTTGCTTCACAGAGGGGATTTAATGGACAGTGTGGTGAAAATCACTGAACAAATTCCTAACGGTGGTTGTTTCCCAGCTTTCCTCTTTACAAAGTAAAACAAGAAATCTTCCTCGTTCCAAGAATGTCATTGTCTTTGGGAGTATTCAGAGACAAAATTGCAACCCTGCAACCCTGCCAGGGGCATTTCATGAGCAGTAAGACATGTTTGGTCCCTGTTTGATTTGCACCAGAGTTTCTCCTCTCCAAATATCCAATTGTGTGAAAAAAGGTAAAATTCAATCAGAAGTCTGGTGTTGCCTAAAGAAGCAATCATGCAAGGGACCACAAGTCTTGCAAACCCTTACGTAATACGTAAGGGTGAAGTTGGTGGATGCATGCATTATTTCAACCTGCTCAAGCTCTGCGTACTGTGCAAAGGGCCTCTCAGTGCTGTTCAAGTGATGTGTGCTGTCCTCTCACATTCGCTCTGTGTGTGCATGTTAGAAATTATTTTTAAAAATAGACAATTGAGTGAGTATCCTATGAACATCTTGCATACCACGTGTAGACCTCTGTGCGTGCAGCATTTGAACACAATCAACAAGGAACCAGTACGCACCTTACTCACGACTGGACTGCTATATAAAGGGTACCATATGACAGCATCAACCGTACATCATAAGTGTGTGCAAAATGCATTATCCTTACAAATAATTCATGGCACACTTATCCTGCGCGTGACAATGGTACATTCCATTTTCGTGAAGCCCCTTGAGGTGACCTAATAAGCCTCAAGTAAACTGGAAGACACCCCTGTGCTCCCTTTAAGAAGCGGCCACACCTGTCTATGACCCTCTACAGGCCTGGACAACCCAAAACTGTTGACTACTTTTATTGTCAGTGAGGCAGCAGTAGGGCCTGTCAGCCAGTTTTCCTATTAAGAATTTTTTCCTCATCCTGATCAGAGTTTGTGTCAGCCACCCTTTCCCCCCATGTGAACAACTGTTGTACCTACAGGATTACTGCAGGCAGTTTGGCCCACTTCAGTCATCTTTTTTTAAAGTGTTAAATGCACGTGGGAAAGAGATTCCAACTGATTGAAGAAATTAGGTTTGACAGCACTCCCACCGTCCTTCCAATGGTTCCATCAAAGGTGATGAGCATAACAGCTCACTGAAACATGTTTATCTTCTTGAAACAGCAAAGCTGTTGTTCACATTTAGTACACATTTATGTGTCAGTAACACCGTGGCTTGCTGATTTTCTGTCTATGCAGCTATTTTTGTGAGATTTCTCCAAAAAAGTCATAAAACAAGAAAAATTTTAATTAAACAAACGTAACCTTTGTAAGCTTCATACTTAAATGATGGGGGATTAATTTCCATCATCTTTTTGAGACAAAAGATCAGCAGTACATCATGACATGCACCAAAAAATAAGAAAAAAAGGAACATTTCTGCAAAAGTAAAAAGATTGTTTGACTAAATGGGTGGAATAAAAGCTGTGGAGGAAGTTAGGCTACAAATAGGAGCTCAGAATTTATATTCATGATAAAGTCTTTTTATTATTAACCATTAAATAATACATGCTGATTAGTCTCTGTGCTTCTGACACTGCTGTACCTGTGGGGTGTGTTTGTCTCAGCTGCGATAATCTACTGAACACCAATGAATGTAAAGACTGAATGCTGCTTAAGTGCCTGCTATTATTAAAGTAATGTGAGTTATTATCAGTCCAAACATGAATAAAACAAATGACCATGGTGCCACACATTCAAAATCTTGCTGAGGCAGATAAAGCTGTTACAGGGCCGCCATGTAAGGATTTACAGCCATTAATGTACCTTACATTGGTATTATTCTGACAGAAACTCAATAAAACCTAAATAAATAAAAAACAATTCAATGAAAGTCTGAAGGTACTCGTGTCAAAGGAGTGTGCATGAAGCTAAATGTCTAATAAAGTCTGCACAGATGTGGGTTTGGTCTGTCTACATGACTTTGTCAAATATCCAGCACAGTTAGCAAATGCCAGGACATAGTGACACATGCGCGTGCCGTGCACACGCACTTTGGACAAGCACACAGGAATACATGCACACATTTGTTCACACACCCCACGTATTGTAACACGCATTCATTTGGTCTAAAAGCTATCCTGCTCCGGAACAGAACAAATAGCTTTTGTTCCCCCATCATCTCCTCGCACAGATGTTGGGTATTAAATTGAAATCATGAATCCCAAGTCTTCTACTTTGTTTTGCTTCATTAATTGCTGTGTCGACGTTGCTACAAATATTCATTGGACCTGCAGAAATGTTCTGACGAGGGTCGTGGAGACTGGAACATGAAATACAGCAAAGGTTGAATGAAATGTGAAGACTTTGATCTGATGTGAGCAAAATCGGCACAGCTGAGGACAATGTGGAGCACGGCGATGGATAATGGATAATGCTGGATAATGTTTGGTGGGGGTTGTGAATGACTAAGCTAGGAGGAGAGCATGTAAACAGATGGATGATGGAAAATGAGCACCAACAGTTCCGCAACTCAGAAGCAAATTTCTAACAAACTACTGCAGGGCTGCAGAAACATGTCCAAGAAAACAACAGGTATTTTTTTTTGGTTTTTTTTTTAAACTGCTTAATTAATTAAAAGACCACTGGGAACACTTTTAGAATAGATACCACTTTACACTAAGAACCAAAAAATGTTGCTGCCTGAAACAAAAATCATAACAATAGAGTGCTTCCGCTATTATGACACAAAGTGTCCCAACTTCCCATCCGCACCATGTTTGTGTAACTGTAGAAGGGTTATTTTTAATCAAAATAATAATAATACCACAGTCCAAACCCTATTATGCCAGAAAATTGTAAAATATTGAATTTCGTAATCATAATTTTTAATTGGGTTATACAACACAAGAAACATGCATTAGCATTATAGAATATCATAAAAGATTAAGCCATAAAATGCAATAAAGTAGTTGTACACTGTTTTCTTTTGCATATTGCAAAAGGAGTTTAGGGTATATCAAAAAACATGAGATACAACCAGGAAAAAAGAAAAAAGAATGTACTGCCACTGCATGACATGCATGCACAAAGTAACTTTCAATCTGCAACAAACTTTGAGCAAAAGGCTGCTGGAATCACCATGTTTATGTTCACTTCAGTTGGGTTAAACTTTTCTCAACTTTACAGAGATTAAGGTTGGTACAGTCGAGAATAATTAGCTATTATCTGGGTGTAAAAGTGCTCTATATTTACCCTACATAAGCTTGATCTCCTCTGATTCCTTCCTTTGCTTTACTTTTCTCCCGAAAGCGATTACGAGGAAATACGCCAAAGCGTATACAGCATTTACAGTGACTGTGGTGGGAAATTAGGAAAGACCGGTCTCTTTGTTTAAAAGTTTTGGCAGCGGACAGCATGAAGTTAAAAAAATTATGGCATCTCTTCACAATGATACATCCAAATCTTGACGCCAAATTGGCAGCATTTAATGCAATTTGAAGTTTTAAGTTGCAGTCAAGTCAAGTTTTAATTTCATTTAATCTTATTTTTCTATATTTAATGGTTCAATTAGTCAGACAAAAAAATCAGTTTAAATATAGATATTACAATTTATTTTTTGAAAATGTGTCTTTTTTGGCTTTCAGATTCTGAAAACAATGTTAATTAACTTTCTCAATATTAATAAGTTGACCCATGGATTTTTTTCTTTTTTGCAGTCTTTAATCATAAGAAACAATACTTTGCAGATAAACACTTTTAACTTGAGCAACTTGATTAATGATACTGAAGATAGTTGCAGCAGAAAGTTGTTGGAGGGGGGGTCATTCTTCATAATAATTGAGAAGCACTGGAGTAAATAGATATGTAGGAGTAGAGGTGTTTCATGTAATATGTGGCTGAATTGGGGCACGGTGAGCAGTTTCCAAGAAAATCCATAAAATGGACGACAAACGTTAGGCACTTAATGAATCCTGTGGTCTTGCAACCCCTTTCAACACTTTAGACATCAAGGTTTTAGTTTCCTTCTCCTCACCAATGCAAATACATTCAAAACCAACTTCCTGTAAACCTTATATAAAAAACCACTGACCTTGAGAAACATTAACTTTCAATCTTTAGCACCCCAAGTTAAATTCAAGCACTCTGAAGTTCTAAATTGAAAAGTCAAACATGAGTTTGAAGCAAAGTAATGAATGTGTTCAAAAGAAGTCTCTTTGCCTTTGAAATGGAAGGTTTCAGTGTGTGAAAGAAGTAGAATGTTAATATTAAAGATTTGTTAGGTTTAGCAAAGTGCTCTGTATGTATTTGGAGGTCATCTTGGTAGTGCAGTATTGCTGATTTACTTTTTTTCTTTTTTAAATCTTAACCTTTTATTCTTTTTCTTTGTTGTCTCGTGAAAGTGGTCCTGTCTCAGTGCCCATTCTTCTCTTCTCCCAAAGACGACACTATTAATACTATAAAAAAGAAGCAAATAAAAAAGAAGCATGCAAATATAGTTAGAGTTTGATGGTACTTTATTTAATTCTTACTTTCAAATAAAGAAAACATGCTTGTATCAGTCCACTTTATCATAATTTACTTTATCCAGATGTATGGCCTCCAATCTGTTCATTTATTTTCACTTCGCACCACTGTGTTTTATTTTCATTTGATTTTTAAAAATTGATTTTATTTAATGTGACATAAAAATTGCTCTATGAGTAAAACAGCCACACACATTTGTAAAGCTTAATGTTTACAGATTTGAATAATGGTATAGTAATAATTACGGTCATAAGAAGCTCAAAGGAGGATCTGTGATTCTGCTCCTGCTCTTTAAACCTGGTGCCTGGAGCCCCATTCTGCATCCATTCATCAAACTATTAAAATGTTCCTGAACTATTTACTATACCCTCTGTTTATTCACCTTTAGAAATCGGGTACGGTTGCTCTAAAGTGCAAAGCACACCAACAAATCAGTCTTTGCAAAATAATATTAAGAATCACATTGAATGTTAATAAAAGCTGATTTCCATAAAAAAATGCGCTTTTGGTGAGAATTGTACCATTACACATTTTTTTTGGCGTTGAAATATTTCAGGAACTAGAAAGCTGCGTTTCTTGACTGTTTCACCTGCAACTGTGCAGCACTGTAACAGAGTAAAGAGACTATAACCTTTGT